>WOVY01005995.1:0-23571 GCA_013436015.1 Rhipicephalus annulatus | reverse complement strand
GGGACACTCGTGAATATTGATGAAATCACACAGCTGGCTTACAGTATAAAAACAAACACAATTGCGAACAATAAAATGCGACGCTGTTTAAAGAGGCGGACCCAGGTTACGAGAATTATCAGTATGGCATACACACCACGTGTCAAGCTTTTGCAACATCTAAGAGACTAAATATGGAAAGTTGCCTTTGTAAGTTAACATGACAGTACCAAATGGAGAAGCCACACGAGAGAACAATTCATCGTGGGCTAAAGAATGTGTTTAAATATTATACACAGCTTGCAAGATAATATCGACGAGTTTTACTCGTGTAGGTGTGGGAGGTGTAGGCCTGATAAATTCGATGTTGCTTCAGAGCCTTCCTTTCGTAATATTGCATTTTATTCAACTCTTTCAAAACGCGGGCACCGTAAATTTCTACTGGGTGCTCGAACACGGCAAGCAGGTCGCGGGGCAAAAATCTTTGTAACATTTTATTACCGAAACAGCGATACTAGCAATGCTTGAGCTGCACTAGCTGTTTTCTAAATTGTAACCTCCTCAATCTCATCACTGTGATCAGGAAACGGAGAGGAAAAGTACAGCAGTAGTACGTAGCGAAATATTCAATTTCAAGCCCTTTAGCAATATCATCTAAACAAATTGCCAATTCACTGTTGAATTCTCGAAGGAAACAAACAGCTGATCAGGGGCGCAAGCTTGGCTTGGCACTGGCTTGGCCGTTCATACAGAGCCAAAAGCCGCTGCAGGAAACTGGATTGCGGATCGTATTGAGACAAAATATTTTATACATTTTTGTTTTCTTTGTTTCATTTCTCTAATTGTTCTTGTAATGGCGTGGACCGCGCTTCGTGATCTCATGTACCGGCGCACTGTTTTTAAGTTTAGTATGGCGCACGATAATACATAATTGCGTGCTTTAATTTAAAAAGGTTCGCGAGTATGGCAGCAACACTGCAATGTCGGGAAGAGGATAGAACCAGTAGCAGTTGCATGCCCGGGTGGAGCGACTGATGCCCAGATGGAGGAATGTCAACCCGATGCCTTTTGTGTTGGCCGTTCTGGCAGTTCCGCCGACTTTATAGAAAGAGACGACCCCGTCACTTGTCCTCTTCTCTTTTCCTTCGGGCATCAGCGACAACATTGACGGACGACTTGTTCGACTTCACCGTGCACGTGAGTATAGGTTGGTTTTTCATTCGAGTGAATTCTTGTTCAGATTTTCAACTTGTCGACTTCATCCTGATCACCTGTCACCGGCAATAAGTCACATACGTGTGATATTTAGGTGAAATAAATGATAATGCACATTTTCTGCTCCATTTGCGTGACTTAGCTACACCAGGACATGAGGTAAAGCCTTTGTCGCCTAGCCACTAGCAGGCAAGATCGATCACTCGCATCCTTCAGTTCACGAATCAACGCGCCTGCCTTAAAATCAGAAAGCTGCTCGCAAAGAAATCTTACCGAGGCAATTTTGTTTTCTGTGAACAATGCACCG
The DNA here is from genome assembly GCA_013436015.1 of Rhipicephalus annulatus. Lineage (NCBI taxonomy): Eukaryota > Metazoa > Arthropoda > Arachnida > Ixodida > Ixodidae > Rhipicephalus > Rhipicephalus annulatus. Next base: position 22,070 of record WOVY01005995.1, on the reverse strand, counting down.
TAGATTTGTCTTGAATAACAAAAAAAAAACTCGAAAAATGAATGTCGCGACCTTTTAGAAAACGCCGTGTCTAAGAGCTAGACGCGGCATTTTGTAAAAGGCTCATTAAATTCAGTATTTTGTTCGTAGTTTCTGCTTGAAATTATTATTGTCTATGAATTTCATGGCCCAATCTTTCACTTTGGCTGAAAATCTCGGCGGCAAAAACTTTGTTCAGTGTCCATTTAAGGGCAGGTGTAGATGCCATCATTTCAGTCGCAAATCTTTTTGCTAGTCGGTCGGCTGGTTAACAATAAGGGTACTAACTAGAGTTCCAGATTTCATCAGCAACACATCATCACGGCTTCATCAGATGCTGCATTATATACATTCTATCCTTGTTTTTAAATAGGTGTACCGTATGGTCCACTGTTACAGGAAACAAGCGAGCTCATGGACAGTGAGCCATGTGGTGCTAACTGGCAGCGAGGCTTGTGAATGGGACGCATGCGCATAGAATCGGGTGCGCCCAGTTTTGTCTGCCATTTCTCCGCCTGTACGTATGACAGCATTGGAAAGCGCATCCGTATTTTAGCTGCGCAATTTATCTAGCCCAGTGCCTCCTGCTTCAGGGATTTCCTGTGAGCACAAAAAATGCATGATTTTAATCGTTGCTGCAGTGTCTTGCAAGTTGTCACCGTAAAGCACATCATATTTTTCGCATAATGCTCGCTGCAACTAGCAAGTTTCGATGACTCAAAATGCTGTTCAGGTCTGATGTAGCAAACATTTTAAGCTCGTCCACGTGACCATGAAATATTGGTTTAATAAATAATGGAAGGCAGAGTTGGTATCAGTTGATTTACAGTGTGAAAATGAAAAGTGCGAAGGACCGTGCCTCGCAAGTAAGCTCCGAGAGCATGAGCATAGAAGTAGCAGATGAGGATGCTCATGCGCTGCATTTCCAAATCTCACCAGCACTAATGCTTGACGGACTGCTGGCCACGCACTAGCGTGTTCTTTCTGAAACAGGACTTTGGCCCTGTAAGCAAGTTCTTGAAGGGCATAAGTAAAACGTCAAATGGGCCCCCTAAATGCACCCATCCTTGAACCATTGGGCTTATGAATTAGTGCCCTTTTCAAAATACAACTATTTTTTTCAAATACAACTATTCAAAATACATCTATTCTAAATACAACAGTGCACGAAGTTTAAAAATGGGAAAAAAGTCTTTAAATGTCCCCTTTGTACATAGTGTTCTTGTGATGTCACTTCTGCCGTTGTCTCCCTCTCTCGCCATGCCCTAGTAACTCCCTGGGTACCTACGGCAGTTCACGTGCTGCAGTGCGGTTTGTTGGGGGCTCGTCATCTGTTGCTGTGAATGATGTGGAAGCATTGTGGTTTTTTGTTGTCTTACTTTAACGAGCTCATTGGATTAGGAAGGCCTCGCTCGTTCACTCGATACAAGACCAGATAATCATGATGTGCAACACATACACCAGCCACGGCGTACACCGGCTGCCCGCCACAACCTATGAGGGCCTATTATCTTGCTTTCACTACGAATTGCCTGGCCCAAAAACAAGTGAAAGCTCAAAATCTCTCGAGCCGCAATTTCAAGAGTGGATGTGCGAAGCGCAGCTGCTCCCATCGAAAACTAGTCGTGCAGAGCTAGGCAAGTTTACAAGAGATATAATATTATAAATATATTGTCACGGCCTACGCCACCAAAGTAGCAATGCCCCCCCCCCCTCCAAGTGTTTTAAACAATGCTGATGTTGAGCTTGAGCCTCTTTGATTGCAATTTGTGGAAATAGTCGAGGAAAATAATATACAAGGCAGATAGCGACTTTGCGTGGTGTGTGCCGCGGTAATGCCAGTCATCACTTTATTTTTCGCGTATGCTTTGACACACTTTTCACTTTGTATTTTGCTTTTGTTGTACGCTATTGTACAGTGGAGTCACTGAACATGATAGAGACCGTGTATAGAATTAATTGACTAATTAAAAAAAATCCTGACGCCCAACTTGAACCGATCGGCTATACTTCAAAGTGAACTAATATGGTTTCTCATTCTTTATAGTTTGTTTCAATGCAATATCAAATCTCCGCGATCGCCATCACGATTTTAACCGCCTTCCTCGCCATCATGGTTTTAACTGCAGACAAGTTTGTATGTACAGTATCTAGGTAAGCTATATCTGTTTGCAGGTAAATACTTGGCTATGGCACTTACCCGTAATGAAGTTGCACCTGAAGATGCAAATATTGCAAAGTTTCTTCAAGTAGCTTTTGTTAATCTGCACCAGCCAAATACGCTGGTACTTTTAGGAAAATCAGAATGTGCGTTCTCAATTTTAGGTTATAAATTTCAGCGAAGAAACACCCTAAGCTCTGCTCCCTCTGCGTGGACTACTAAATCAACTTGCCTCACTAGCAGCTCATAATTCCTTAAACTTGCATCGTGAGGCAAAACTAAACGGTTGCAAGCACGAGGAGACAACATGGCAGTTGTAGGCGATAGATTCGGTTGGTGCCCGGGCATGGTGGTGGCGCATTTCGGAAGTGACGAAATGGTGCTGCGAGATGCACGTGCACACTTTGTATAGTTGCTGTATTGGACAGCAAACTTTTTTCCTTATCTGGGCAGTTTTACCAAAGGAAGCTTCATCATATGGCATGATAAATGAAGCGAATCCACAGGTTGAACCACATCATAGCCTCGCTGTGCTTTTGTACTTTTTTGCTCAAAATTTATTTGTACATATAAGTGACAACTTGCCAGTAATAAGGCACCACTCGTTTCTTTACCATATGATCATCTCCGGTGTGCTGCTGCCTCAATATTTCAAATTCTAAGCATTTACACCATTGTATGTTAACTTTTGCTTTAAAGTGAGACAAGCCACATGTGTATCGTAGATCAAGAAGCATGCCAGTTTTACGTACTTGCAAGGTAAACATCAGAAATGCACAGTTGATCAAAAATACTAGTTTAATGGTGCATCTACATAGCAGAGCACCTGTGGCACCTCGGGAACAAGATAATGCCACATATGTTACAACAGATAATTAAAAAAGACAGGGGACGTGCCGTGAACAAGTAGAAACAAAAATAAAATGGCATGTGGCAGGGAGCGAAGGCGGCAAGGGAGAAGCCCGTGGGACTGCAGCGGATGAACGTAGGGTGTGTGTTTAATATGTGGAAGAAAAAAAATTCAAAATTTTGGCGACTAAAATGAGGGTGACTTAGTGAGTGCGCTCATGACAAGAGTAAACACGGTTATTATTTTTTTTTTCAAATCTCTTTTGAAAGCCACGAAAAATCTGTATGTGGTGCAGCCTAACAGAAGGTCCGTGAAGGCAAATTATGAATTCGTCGTTGTACAAAGGCCTTTTTTTTTCATGCGCACCATCCCCGCCGCGGTGGTCTAGTGGCTAAGGTACTCGGCTGCTGACCCACAGGGGGCGGGTTCGAATCCTGGCTGCGGCGGCTGCATTTCCAATGGAAGCGGAAATGTTGTAGGCCCGTGTGCTCAGATTTAGGTGCACGTTAAAGAACCCTAGGTGGTGTAAATTTCCGGAGCCCTCCATTACGGCGTCTCTCATAATCATATAGTGATTTTGGGACGTTAAACCCCACATATCAATCAATCATGCGCACCATAAATAGTGCTCAAAATTTAATTGCATATGTTGTTTTCATCCTCGCTGTATTCCGTGCTGTTTATGATGTAAAAAAAAGCACGCTGAAGTGGTGCTGCTTTTGGGCAACAGTTGAAAATGGCGGGGTGCATTGAATGCGGAATACTGCCGCTTACACTCAAATCACTCTTGTGGTCACCTCCCACTGTTTGCAGCATGTGTTGTGTATACACAGCTGCATATTTCCTAGCTAGAAAAATTTGATTTTAGGTGTTTCACGCCATTTTTCATGTAACTATTCCACAATTACACACACTGATCAGCAGGCTTTCAATTGCGCTGAAGGACACAGGTGCCATAAAATTAATAGTAGATACTTTCAAGAAACCGTATGTAAAGGCCGTAGCTTCATGCGTACATACACACACACACACCATATTGTTTTTTGTACTTTATGAAAGCTGCGAAGGTCTCATGTGCCTCCAAGCGTAACCTGTCTTATTTATTCTCCATCACCGCAAAAGATTTGTGAGTTTCAAATAAAAGTACTTTGCGCATGGCCACGTTTGGGTAATTTTTTGTGTAGGTGTTATTTGAGCAGCCTACAGTGTTTACTTTATAAGCCTGTATGTATATGTTGCATTATAAGGATGCAGAATGTGTGTGGCTGTACAATATAGATGAAGTGTAAAAATTGTGTCTATTGTAGTGTTCTTGCAACCAATCTTACCCCCGTATTCTAGAACGTCCCTCCACTCAACGCTTCACCTTCACTTGAGATGGCTGGTGGGAGCGCCGTCTCTAAGCAGAGAAAGTCGCTGCATGTCAGCAATAATCTGCTGTGATTCTCAAGTAGCGCAGCGTCGCTTTCAAACGAGCAGCGGCACAGTGCTCAACTCTGTCAAGTGAAGGGTGAAAGTCGAGTCGGGGAGCGTTTATGAATATGGGGGTTAGTTTTGTTGTCTTGTTAACCTGCCATTAACAGTGGATTGATGCTACTTTGCTCTAGCTGTACAGTGCTCTCCAAGGCTCAAGGAGGCACCGCACGGGGAAGGCTCGGAGCAAACCATGCGTGAGTTTCCTTTCATTGTTACACTATGCACGTATTAAGTGATAGACTTTAATGTATGCTATTTGTATTGTGCAAGTTTTTGGGGACATACAACTTCCAACACTTATATGTTCTGACGAAAATCACGCAAGAATGAGAGAAGCTTGTGCAAAAATTATGCAAGACTGTAAGAAGCTTTTGCAGAAGTCTGTGAAATGAAGTTTTGAAAATTTGTGGCAATGTGTCATTGTACAGTGGTCAACAGTCTTGCTCAGCATGCTTGACTGCAGGGCTCCCGTCTGCACAGGCGCATCTACGGAGTGCCTGATGCATGATGGGCCAAATGTCAGCCTGCACACTGGTGCCTCTTATCCCCGTTTGTCTGTTACATCAGTGTCTCTTGTAAAGGGGATCAACTGTGCTACCTTTTTTTTCGAATGTAATGAGTTCTTTTTCCAGATTATTGTTGTTTTAAGGTAGAGCCTCACATTTCTATCAAATACTGAAAATTCTATTTTTCCTTCTAGATGCTATGAAGTCACTCCTTGTGTTACAATAGAGTGAACACTGTTATGAGAAAAGCTACTTTATGAAGTTAACTCACTCCATATTGACTTAACACACAGAGTTGGTGAAAACTACACTCCATTCCAGCTGCATTAGGAATAATATTCATTTGCATATTTCTGCTTCTTTTGTTTGTTTGTTGGCTGTAGGTTTGGAGTATAGGGTGGCCAGAGGGCACTGTGTAGTCTTTCTTCATCTTCCCAATTTTGTGAACATCAATTGATAGCCGTATGGGAAGCAGCCAGCATGCTGAAACAGCGGTGCAAGCATGCAAGATGTTCACCATTGCATGCAGTCAGTTGCTGTGAGCAACCCACTGCATACAATTAACTGCGAGTGGTGAACTAACGCTGCACTATGTGTGCCTCCTGGAAAGCTGCAATGGTAAAGTGCCACAATCGTATAGTAACATCGATAAAATCGCAATTTGTTTGTTGAATAATTTTGCAATAGAATCAATGGAGCTTTGGATAAATTTGTGTATCTGCCTGGTTCATCAAAGCTACAGAGTCAAATGCGGTATGTACTCGCGTATTATGTGTACTTTTTTTGTCGATCCGGTTATGTGCGAAGCTAGTAGGAATCGCTGGCCTAAAAGCCCAACTGGGAATGGGAATATATGTTGCAGGCGCTGTCACAGCTGTCTCAAAGCGGATTGTCATTTGTTTGCGAAGCCTGTTCAAATGCCCCCATTTTCTTGAAGTTCTTCCGAACATTGCTCACAAAAACCAGTTCCCAGAGAACATAAGTACTCTCCAGAGAACATAAGTACTCTCTAATAATTGGTTATACCAGAGAACATAAGTACTCTCCAATAATTGTCGGGAACCCAACGCAAAGTAAGATGCAGACAAGGAAGCGCGATGCCAACACAGTGCTCTGTGTGTCGCCCTTCATGTGTGTGTGTCCCCATTCCTTGTCCCAGTCTTCTATTGCGTTGTGTTCCCTCCGATATCTAACCAACACACCCAAGCTTCTATGCTAAGTCTTATTCAACGCACTCTTCTGCTGGCTCCCATACTGAATATTGCATGTCGAAGAACTCCACGCTGATGTGCTTAGCGGTAGCACGGTTTCAGTTTTCTTCGGTAAGCTTTATAACAGCAATCTGCCTCGTATATAATTATTGTAGCCTATTACAAGGAACGGTAAAAACGCAATGGCCAGATGGCGAAACCAAAAAAAAGAAAATGAGTGCGAAAACCTGCCTCATCTAGTTGATGTGACAGGTCCTTGCACGCGTTGAACATCTGTGCTGTGTCTCGGGAATACATTCTTGCCGTGGAAGAGGTGGGAAGATAGGAGGCAAACCTTTAGGCATTTTGGACTACACATAAACAGGTTACGGTTTTCAAGTTCGATATTCTAGGGAAAGCATAAAAGTTCATGGAAGAAGGAACCTTGCACTCAGCCCATTTTGTGTAAGACTGCACTCGCCTGCTCGACAAGAGATGTGCCTGACCAGAGCATCATGAAGTCAAATGTGTCTGTGTGTGTGTGCTGGCAAGGTGGCTCGGGCTGGTTGGGGAGGGCAAAGTATGCGAGCAAAAAGTTTCTTGTAGTAAAGCAGGCTGGCTAATTATACTGGTGAGCAAATTATGTGAGGATGCAAATTGTTCGAGTAAATATAGTATGTACTCTTGTATGTTTCAGCTCTGTTGCTACGGTTCCTGCGGATCGAACTTGGCATCCGGCAGCAACAAAGAGAGGTTCTGCAGGAGGTGCGACAGCTAAAGCTCGAGGTACGGCTCTTGTCCGTGCCTCAGCACGCCCAGCCAGCACAGCCCCCTTCTGACCTTCCCCGGCTGCCTGCTGGTACAATTGGAGACGTGGAGGCAGCAGAGGCAGCTGTGCAGAGTGAAGCTGTGGCTGCGGCTTTGGTGTGTATTTCTTGATTTTTAATATGCCTATGTAACATGCAGAAATTTAGTACTGCTTTAAGATACTGTGTTTCATGAAACAAGCTAGCCAGGTAATCTCATGAGCCACTGTATTACAGTCGAATATGAATAATTCGTACTCAAAGAGGCCAGAAAATTTGTTCAAATTAAAAGAAGTTCAAAATAATGAAAGTTACCGTAATTACTTGAATCTAACACGCACCTTTTTTCCGGTTAAGAGAGTTCATGAATCGCATGCGCGTTAGAATCGAGTACGAAAAAAAATGAATATGGTCATTCTATTGCCATCGCCACTTACAAAATGGCCGCCCCCTTCGTGCGTCAGCATGGCGCGTCGGTCATTTCTGCCTATGTGTTTCCCATGTGCGGTACTTCATACGTGTGCTGAGGAGTTCGTCATCTTGTAGTACATTAGCATCGACGGCATGGTAGGGCCGACTCCAAAAATTCGACGAGTGCACCACAATGCCGCTTCTAAAAGAAAAGTAGTGCACCACAATGCCGCTTCTAAAAGAACGGACAGAAATCGGGCCGCATCGCGGTCATTCGAAGTTCCCGAAACGTGCGTGCGGGACTGGCGGAAACAAAAGCAGGATATTGTCGACAGCAAAGATTCACGCAAAGGCTTCAGTGGACCACAGCAGGGTCGGTTTCCACAAATTGAAGAGCTGCTCGGTGAGTATGTGATTAAGCAGTGAGCGGCACAGCGGCCCGTGACGACAGAACTGCTCCAAGTGCAGGCTATGCAGTTAGCCTTAGAAAAAGGGCTAATGCAGAGCTATTTTAAAGCGAGCAGGTGCTGGCTAACGAACTTTATGAAGAGAAAAGGCTTTTCCCTCCGAAGGCGAACGGGCATATGCCGGAAGTTGCCGGAGGAGTACGAAGAAAAGCTTCAGAGTCTTCAGCGGTTCCTCCTAAACTTGCAGCACAACAACGGCTACCTGCTTAGGCAAATCGGGAATGCCGATCACACGCCTCTTTACTTCAACATGCCTGGCACCACAACCGTCTAGGAGAAAGGGGCGAAGCAAGTTTGTGTACTGACATCGGGCGACGGTAAAACTAGAGTGACAGCAATGCTCCGTTGCACGTCAGATAGGCATAAGCTTCCCACGTACTTCATATTTAAACGGAAGACGCTCTCAAAAATTGTCGTTTTCCCGAGTGGTGTGATCAAGCGGGCCAACGTGAAAAAAGGGTGCGCGTTGCAACCGATGTCTTGTTTTTTTTTTGTCGTGGAAACCGGGCGCGCATTACAATCGAGGGCGCGGTAGAATAGAGTAAATACGGTAATTGAGCGGAGGGCTCACCATGCAGTGATGCATGTGCATGGAGAAGTTTTATTCACAAATTACAGGACATCCGTCATTAATTAAAGTAGTCAATACATGTCTGTACACGATGGACTTGCAACGAGTCAACAAGTTTTGCGTGCAGTTTGCAAAGCATTTGTACTTCGGCTTCAGTATTCTCCTTGCAATAGAAGTTGCGCGCGGCAATGTCCAGTGCTGACACTCTTTGAAGACAACTGTGTTTCCACTGTTACCATCTGCGCTGCAGCCGGAGCGTGGCCAGCACATGATGAGAAAGGAGGAGCGTCTTCACCTGGAGAAAAGCAGATAGGCATTCAAGAGAGAAACACTCCGCGGCAGCTTTTTTTTTCTCTTCATGCGCGGTGTTGAAAGGAGAAGAGTCTCTACATAGCAGGAACGAAAAACAGGGAAGCGTGACACCGGCGCGTTGCAGATCGGCATGAGAGAGAGCCCACTCTCTGCGACAGCTTTTTTTCCCCTCTTTCTCTTCGTGCGCAGTGTTAAGAGGAGAAGGGTCTCTACGTGGCAGGGACGGAAAAAGCCGAAGCGTGGCACAGGAATGTCGCAGATTGGCATTTGGCAAACATTCCACCGCAGTCTTTTCTTTCCTTTTCTTCATTTTCTTCTTTAAGCACAGCGATGAGGTGTCTGAAGTGCCACCGCAGGATTGGGCGGGGTGCTGAGAGCATTTTCGGAGCGCGGTATAGCTTTGATAGGACCACAGCATCAGTTCAAATTAAGTGTGTTGGAATTAATGAGATTCGACTGTATTTACTATAGTCTGTGAAGTCCGAGTGAACTGTCCTAAGCTAGCAGACGATGTAGGCGGCATCGTGTGTTTGATGGGCAGTGACTAGCAATAGCCTGCTTAAAACAGACATTCAGTAATTTTGTTCATTTATCACCCTATTTCGTGTCCGCTGCAGCTCTCTCTACTTTGAGCTACAGTTCACCCTGCCTTGTGTTAGCCGATTTCTTACTTTTTTAAAAATCTAACATGCACCCCATTTCGCAGGGTGAAGAAAAATGCACCTTTGTGTATTGTGATGAGATTTCTAAAGCGGCATACCTATTTGTTGGCTATCACAGAAAATTATAAACAGCAAATGGTGCGAACATCTAGTGCGACCATTATTTTTCTATTAGTTTCATCTATGACCAAGATTTGGTCGCTCTAAGGTTGCCTCTTAGTACGCCTTGATGATGTTCATTTATCTTGTTGTGCTCTGCTTACAATGCATTGATTAAAAACATGTCCTAGCTTCTTTTTGAATTCCACATACTTTATCGTTTTTCACCTGTAGAAGCTACGCCTGGTCAACATTCAGGCAAAGGCATTGTAACCTCAAAGAAACGTGTATTGGAATTTGAGCACTGTACAAAGTAATTATACTATTTCATAGCTAGAATCAATATTTATTAAGGGTTATAACAGTGTTGTATTTGATTTCATAACAGCAAAACTGCATTCAGAGAAGGACTCTGAAAGGTTCTCACACTGAGTGTGAGAGGGCTGATGTGGAAACCATTTTAGGTCAAGTGAGTTGAAGTTAGCGTAAAAAAACAATGAAATGTTGTGATGCCCGAAAATTCAAGTTGTTGTTTTCAGTGTCCTCTTCTTGCAGATTTTTATCATGAAAACATTTCGATGTGCTGTTGCGTTTACCCCATCTATGCTTCTTGCATTTTTTTACAGCGCAAGCACCTCCTGCAGATTGGGGGACGTGGCCTCCGAGAAATTGGTGTGAATGCCATGAAGGCTGCATTGGCACATGACGTGCAAGTGCTGTACAGCCTTCATGGCAGAAAAGGGAAAATGGCCTTTGTGAACCTGAGGCTCTGTAGATTAGTGACAGGTTAGACTTGTTCATTGTTTTATGTGTGTGTGTACCCATGTGTATTCTCTGTACTGCAGTGCTTCATGTGTACTATGGTATTTCTGTTCTTGTATGCAGATGTCATCTGCCAAAAAGCAGGGTGCGACCAGGCGGAGGCCCTCAACTTTATTAAGAGGTGGCTGCCAGGGTCTGGTGATCGCTGTGGGGGCAGGTAGCGGCGCTTCAGAGAAGCATTTGTTGTGGAGCAGCCCGATGATCCCTACTCTCAGAGTGCAGATTATCGGCTGCTCGCGGCAGCTGGCTTCCTGCCCAGCCACAGCAGCCAGGGCCTTGACAGCACCACTGCCACTGTGCCCCCAACGCAACCTGACCTGCAGTAGAGCGGGCCTTTTTTAGTTGTGTATATATATTTTTCAATGTATACATTTTTTGTTGTACCAAATAAATAAAAAAAAAACAAAGGATAAATGGTCTGCAGACTGTCGGTGGTGCACTGTTCGGCTAGCTTATGCTGATTCGGAAGCACCATCACCATGTTTTAGTTACAAAAAAATGCTCTAAACTGTATGAATATTCTCGATTATCATGTGGGGGACATATGTGGGGACTGCAAGTGGGGGACATACGCTTTCAGCATTTACTTCCTAACGACTTTTTTCGATCTGCTGTACCAAATACCAGTACCAAATAAAGCACTCCCTATTGCAAAAAATAAATTGGTAAAAAAAATAAACTACACTTCTAGTGTTAGCAAAGGGAATGACGTATAAAAGATGAAATAGATTGAGTAACTGTTTTCAGTTCTCAGCATTCAATTTTCTCTTGCCCCAAGTATACAGGGTTGCAAAACTACAAGAGTGGGTCATCGAGGCATATTGTTTAAATCTTGCGGTAAGAAAAATTCTCTACTAATAATGGTTACATAATGGCAAGCCAATCAGTAGCCAATATTCGTCGTGAAGCGAACATCGGCGTAAAAATGGCATGTGATTGGCTGAAATATGGCCCAATGTTGGCCGAACATCGGCAGCTTTGTCGGCAATATGATGGGCCTTCGTCGGCCCAATGTTGGTTGCATACTGGCTAAAACATCGGCAAAATGTCGGCCCATCATTGGCTTGAACGTCGGCCCGACATTGGAAGAAGTTGCACTTCCGACGTCGGCCCGACGTTGGTGCCGATGTTAGCCGATGTTGGTCCAAGATTGGTCCAACGGCGGCGTGCTGCCTAGGTTACAATGCTTTCTGCAACATTACGACGGTTTCATGCGCTTTCACATTAGACATCGCTGTTTCCGACTTGTAATGTTGAAAAACACTGCATCTCACTAGGTGACAGCGTTTAATGCGGTTTTATGACGGTTCATATTGTTACGTGAGTAACGAGACAAAGTATTGCGAATATATTCGAAAAATATATTTGCAAGAGCGGTTGCAGCACTGGCCAGTCTGGCTCCGAGCTCGAGCAGCCAGCGACCCTCATCTTCTTCGTCGGGCGCACACGCGCATTCGCACTATGGTTTGTGGCAGCCTACAGGTAGCATAACCCCCGTCGGCAAAGGCGCCGTCTCGGCGCATCTAGATGTCAAGATCATTGGGCGAGTGGTACTGCTTCAGGCGTGCGACGTGTACGATGTCGCTGGCCCTAGGGGTGGATGAAGACGGCGAGGCAGCAGGAGTGATTTCATAAGTGACGGGAGTCACCTCACGAAGCACTCTGTATGGCCCTGTGTACCGAGAGAGCAGCTTGTCAGACAGGCCAACGTGCCTGGTCGGAGACCACAGCAGAACCAACGAACCGGGCGAAAAGTGCACATCGCGGTGTCGTTGGTCGTACCGACGCCGTTGGTTTGCTTGGGAGGTCAGAAGGCGAGCACGAGCGGTTTCGCGTGCGTGGGCGGCCCGGCTGATGGCGTCCAGAGCATATTGTGAAGTTGGAGCTGCTGGTAACGGAATCGTCGTATCGAGGGGTAATGTGGGTTCGCGGCCGAACAGCAAGAAAAAAGGGGAGTAACCAGCAGTGTCGTGGCGCGAAGAATTGTAGGCAAATGTCACGTATGGTAAAGCGATGTCCCAGTCAGAGTGATCTGAGGAAACGTACTTTGCAAGCATGTCAGTTAGGGTTCGGTTCAGGCGTTCTGTGAGGCCATTTGTTTGCGGATGGTACGACGTAGTGAGCTTGTGGCGTGTTTCACAAGAGCGTAGGATGTCCGCTATGACTTTCGATAGAAATGTGCGGCCTCGGTCCGTGAGCAGCTGGCGTGGAGCACCATGTTGCAAGATCACGTCGTGTAGAAGAAAATCGGCGACGTCAGTGGCGCAACTTGTTGGAAGGGCGCGTGTGATTGCGTAGCGTGTGGCGTAGTCTGTGGCCACAGCTATCCACCTGTTGCCAGCAGAAGACAGAGGAAAAGGGCCGAGTAAGTCCAAGCCGACGCGAAAGAAAGGTTCAGTAGAAATATCGAGTGGTTGAAGGCGCCCAGCCGGAAGCGTCGATGGTGTTTTGCGGCGCTGACATTCCTCACACGCCGCGACGTATCTTCTGACGGACCGTGCCAGACCTGGCCAATAGAAGCGACGGCGAATCCGGTCGTATGTGCGGGACACACCCAGGTGACCGGCAGTAGGAACGTCATGGAGTTCGTGGAGTATAGCCAAGCGGAGGTGTTTGGGTATGGCAAGCAGCAGAGATGGGCCGTCTGGATGGAAGTTATGCCGGTATAATGTGCCATTCTGGAGTACGAACGAGCGATAGGATCGGTTCGATGGGGAGGAGTCGAGGCGCTCAATGATAGCTCGTAGGGCTGCATCACGGCGTTGCTCGTCGGCTATGTGGTTCAGTTGAGAAACGGAGCACACGCAGGCGTCGTTGTCAGGTATGGTGGCCGATGGGCCAACTGGATAGCGAGAAAGGCAATCGGCGTCCTGGTGCAGGCGTCCAGACTTGTATATCACAGCAAAGGTGTATTCTTGCAGTCGCAGAGCCCAGCGACCAAGTCGACCTGTAGGATCTCTTAAGGATGAAAGCCAGCAGAGCGCGTGGTGGTCGGTGACGACGGAAAAGTGAGTGCCATATAAATATGGGCGGAATTTTGAGACCGCCCAGACAAGAGCAAGGCATTCTCGCTCTGTGATCGAATAGTTACGCTCTGCAGGTGTAAGGAGGCGGCTAGCATACGCGATAACGCGGTCGTGTCCCTGTTGGCATTGGGCGAGAACGGCTCCGATACCGTGACCACTGGCATCAGTTCGGACCTCAGTTGGGGCAGATGGGTCAAAGTGGGCCAGGATAGGGGGCGTCGTCAAAAGTGTTATGAGGTGAGAGAAGGCGGCAGCTTGAGTGGACCCCCACGAAAATGGAACGCCTTTCTTCAAAAGATCGGTAAGTGGTTGGGCGATTGCCGCAAAATCTTTCACGAACCGCCTAAAGTAGGAGCAAAGTCCCACAAAGCTCCGGACATCTTTGGCGGATTGGGGTATTGGGAAACTCGTGACGGCACGAATTTTCTCAGGGTCCGGTCTCACACCAGAAGCATCGACAAGGTGGCCCAGCACGGTAATCTGTCGGCGGCCGAAGTGACACTTCGAGGAGTTCAACTGGAGGCCAGCTTTGCGGAAGACGTCGAGAATGGCCGACAGACGCTCAAGGTGGGTCTCAAATGTAGGTGCAAATACGAGGACGTCGTCTAGGTAACACAGGCATGTTGACCATTTGAATCCGTGTAGCAGAGAGTCCATCATACGTTCGAACGTGGCGGGGGCATTGCATAGACCGAAGGGCATAACCTTGAATTGGTATAGGCCATCTGGAGTGATGAAGGCGGTCTTTTCTTGGTCTTTCTCGTCTACGGCAATCTGCCAATAACCAGAACGAAGGTCGATGGATGAAAAGTAGCGTGCGCCGTGGAGACAATCGAGGGCGTCATCAATACGTGGTAAAGGATACACGTCCTTTTTGGTGATTCGATTTAGATGCCGGTAATCGATGCAAAAGCGCCATGTGTTGTCCTTCTTTTTAACCAGGACGACGGGTGACGCCCATGGGCTTGATGAGGGCTCAATAATGCCTTTAGTTAACATCTTATTCACTTCAGCTTGAATAATCTGGCGCTCCGACGCGGACACGCGATACGGTCGACGGTGAATGGGAGCAGCATCACCGGTGTTGATGCGGTGCTTTACAAGAGAAGTTTGGCCGAGTGGTCGGTCGTCAAGGTCGAAGATGTCACGGTAGGAAGCTAGAAGGCGTGCGAGAGCGGCTGTTTGCTCTGGGGGAAGGTCAGGGTCGATCATGGGACGTATTGACATGTCGAGGCATGTGGCATCGAGTGGGCGACAAGAAAAATTGGTGCATGCGTCGGCTGCGAAAGTGGTGACGTGATCATCGGCTAAGGACCGCAACGTGGCGATTAGGATGCCTTCAGGGAGGACTTGCTTTGTGAAGCCGAAATTTATGACGGGTAGACGGGTCCGGTTGGAGGCTACAGTTACGATGCAGTGAGGGACGGTGACGTCACGTGCCAGTAGGACATCAGGAATCGGTGTGACGATGTAATTCCCATCCAATACGGGTGAGGTCGTGGCGAATTCGGTGAATGTGAGGGCTTTAGGCGGTAAGCGGAGGAAGTCTGTGGCAGAAAGGCCGTGTTGAGGTTCAGGGTGAATATCCGGCTGAAGAGGAAGGTCTAAGCAAAGAGTACCAGCGGAACAGTCGATCAGAGCAGAATGGGTCGACAGGAAGTCCATCCCTAAGATGAGGTCATGAGGACAGTTCTGGAGCACCGTGAATAGAACAGGAATGTAACGGTCGGCGATGCTTATGCGAGCCGTACACATGCCAATGACAGGAACAGTGCCGCCATCGGCCACACGTACAGCTTCGGTAGCAGGAGGCGTGAGTACTTTTCTTAAGCGGCGACAAAGATGAACGCTGATTATGGACACATGAGCGCCAGTATCGACTAGTGCCGACAGAGAAATACCGTCCACGTGTACATCGACAAGATTTTTGTTCGTATGAAGCGTCAATGGAGGGTTTGGTTCAGACAGGGATGATGCAGCACTACCTCCAGGGGCTGCACTGTCTAGTTTTCCGTCGGGTACGATGAAAAGTTAGGCGGCGAGTGATGGCGGCGTGGCTGGGGCGACGGGGAACGACGGCGTTGAGGGGACGGAGAACGAGCAGGAAGGCGGCTGTTAGACGTGTCGAAAGCAGGGGCGGTACGGCTGGACGAATACCGGCGAAGATCTTCATATGGGCTATAAGGTGCGAAAAACTGGCTCCTATGTGGCGGCGTCCAGGAGGCACGGCAGTAGCGGGAGACATGTCCAACGCGGTGGCACCGGAAGCAGATCGGTTTGTCGTCAGGAGTTCGCCATTCCGCCGGGTTGCGAGATCGTGGAGCAACAAATGGGTCACGTCGAGGTGGATTAATGGGAATTGGTCTGGAGGAGGGGCAAGAGATGGGGCAAGCATCAGGGAACCCGCGGTTGGCGAATTCTTGTCGTACGACCGCCTGAATAACGGAGATCGCGGGGGTTGTCGGCATCGTATGTTCGAAAGAAGTGGGCTGAAGCGGCGCTGGACTTGCTGCTTCAAGTTCCCGTCGAACGATACGCGTTACACTCTGCTCAAAGGGCGGTGTGACGGTAGAATCGGAGCAGGTGGACGTAGCCGCCGTGTTTGGCAACCGAGAAAAAGGAGGGCGCACCCGACGGCTTTTTGCTGTTTCGAAACGGCGGCATTCTTGAATTACACGGTCGATGGTCGAGACGTTAGTGTACACCAGCAAATTGAAGGCGTCGTCCGCGATCCCCTTCAAAACGTGTCCAACCTTTTCAGCCTCAGACATCGCCTCGTCTACTTTTCGGCAAAGAGCGAGAACTTCTTGGATGTATGACACATACGATTCAGTTGGCGACTGGACACGGGTAGCCAGCTCCTGTCGTGCAGCTGCGTGGCGACCGGTCGGGTCCCCAAAGATGTCACGTAGCTTCTCCTTGAACGTGTCCCAGCTGGTGAGTTCGGACTCATTTGTCTCGTACCAGACACGCGGGGTTCCGTCCAAGTAGAAGAGAACATTAGCGAGCATCATGGTAGGGTCCCAGCGGTGAGTTTGACTGACCCGTTCATAAAGGCGAAGCCATTTGTCGACGTCGAGGCCAGGTTGCGCAGAAAATGTCCCGGGATCACGGGGTGTTTGGACGGCGACAAAGGTTGTCGGAGAAGCCGCAGATGGTGAAGCGGACGCGTTGTCACTGAAAGCCATGGCGGGAAGCTGGAGGATGCGGCCACTGCGGAGCTGCGTGGTGAGGACGGGGATCGTTCCACCTCCACCAAATATGTTACGTGAGTAACGAGACAAAGTATTGCGAATATATTCGAAAAATATATTTGCAAGAGCGGTTGCAGCACTGGCCAGTCTGGCTCCGAGCTCGAGCAGCCAGCGACCCTCATCTTCTTCGTCGGGCGCACACGCGCATTCGCACTATGGTTTGTGGCAGCCTACCGGTAGCAATATCTTAACCTAACCAAACCTTCGCACTTGTATCTAAAAACGCTCTATTACACTGTTTCCTTCACAATTACAATATTTGCATTACCTCACAGTTTTTCACCAACTTAGTAGAGTACAAAACGCTGTATCTCGCTCAATGACATTGTTCTTTAAGGTTTCACGATGCTTGCATGCGCTTTCATAGCAGTTTCGCACTTGTAACGGTACAAGACGCAGTATCTGGCTTGTTCACGCCGTTTTGTGTGCTTTCACAATGTTTCACCTATGGCAGGTTCGTACCCGCAACAAAACAACACTATCTCGTTAGATGACGTCGTTTTTGGTGGTTTCACGACGCTACCTAGCTTAAACTAACCTAACCTAACCTAACCTAACCTTCGCACTTCTATCGTTAGAAAAGGTTTACCTGTACTTTACAATGCTTTCTGCAACATTACGACAGTTTCCTGCGCTTTCACATTAGATATCGCTGTTTCCGACTTGTAATGGTGAAAAACACTGCATCTCACTAGGTGACAACGTTTAATGCGGTTTTATGACGGTTCATATCTTAACCTAACCAAACCTTCGCACTTGTATCTAAAAACGCTCTATTACACTGTTTCCTTCACAATTACGATATTTGCATGACCTCACAGTTTTTCACCAACTTGGTACAGTACAGAACGCTGTATATCGCTCAATGACATCGTTCTTTAAGGTTTCACGATGCTTGCATGCGCTTTCATAGCAGTTTCGCACTTGTAACGGTACAAGACGCAGTATCTGGCTTGTTCATGCCGTTTTGTGTGCTTTCACAATATTTCACCTATGGCAGGTTCGTACTCGCAACAAGACAACACTATCTCGTTAGATGACGTCGTTTTTGGTGGTTTCGCGACGCTACCTAGCCTAAACTAACCTAACCTAACCTAACCTAACCTTCACACTTCTATCGTTAGAAAATGTTTTACTCGCTACTTTACAATGCTTTCTGCAACATTACGACGGTTTCATGCGCTTTCACACTAGATATCGCTGTTTCCGACTTGTAATGGTGAAAAACACTGCATCTCACTAGGTGACAGCGTTTAATGCGGTTTTATGACGGTTCATATGTTAACCTAACCAAACCTTTGCACTTGTATCTAAAAACGCTCTATTACACTGTTTCCTTCACAATTACGATATTTGCATGACCTCACAGTTTTTCACCAACTTAGTACAGTACAGAACGCTGTATCTCGCTCAATGACATCGTTCTTTAAGGTTTCACGATGCTTGCATGCGCTTTCATAGCAGTTTCGCACTTGTAACAGTACAAGACGCAATACTTGGCTTGTTCATGCCGTTTTGTGTGCTTTCACAATATTTCACCTATCGCAGGTTCGTACTCGCAATAAAACAACACTATCTCGTTAGATGACGTCATAACGTCGTTTTTGGTGGTTTCACGACGCTACCTAGCTTAAACTATCCTAACCTAACCTAACCTAATCTTCGCACTTCTATCGTTAAAAAACGTTTTACTCGCTACTTTACAATGCTTTCTGCAACATTACGACGGTTTCATGCGCTTTTCACTTTAGATATCGCTGTTTCCGACTTGTAATGGTGAAAACACTGCATCTCACAAGGTTACAGCGTTTAATGCGGTTTTATGACGGTTCATATCTTAACCTAATCAAACCTTCGCACTTGTATCTAAAAACGCTCTATTACACTGTTTCCTTCACAATTACGATATTTGCAAGACCTCACAGTTTTTCACCAACTTAGTACAGTACAGAACGCTGTATCTCACTCAATGACATCGTTCTTTAAGGTTTCACGATGCTTGCATGCGCTTTCATAGCAGTTTCGCACTTGTAACGGTACAAGACGCAATACCTGGCTTGTTCATGCCGTTTTGTGTTCTTTCAAAATATTTCACCTATCGCAGGTTCGTACTCGCAATGAAACAACACTATCTCGTTAGATGACGTCATGACATCGTTTTTGGTGGTTTCACGACGCTACCTAGCTTAAACTATCCTAACCTAACCTAACCTAATCTTCGCACTTCTATCGTTAGAAAACGTTTTACTCGCTACTTTACAATGCTTTCTGCAACATTACGACGGTTTCATGCGCTTTCACATTAGATATCGCTGTTTCCGACTTGTAATGTTGAAAAACACTGCATCTCACTAGGTGACTGCGTTTAGTGCGGTTTTATGACGGTTCATATCTTAACCTAACCAAACCTTCGCACTTGTATCTAAAAACGCTCTATTACACTGTTTCCTTCACAATTACAATATTTGCATTACCTCACAGTTTTTCACCAACTTAGTACAGTACAGAACGCTGTATCTCGCTCAATGACATCGTTCTTTAAGGCTTCACGATGCTTGCATGCGCTTTCATAGCAGTTTCGCACTTGTAACGCAGTATCTGGCTTGTTCATGCCGTTTTGTGTGCTTTCACAATATTTCACCTATGGCAGGTTCGTACTCGCAACAAAACAACACTATCTCGTT
The DNA here is from genome assembly GCA_013436015.1 of Rhipicephalus annulatus. NCBI lineage: Eukaryota > Metazoa > Arthropoda > Arachnida > Ixodida > Ixodidae > Rhipicephalus > Rhipicephalus annulatus. The sequence continues at coordinate 2,755 of WOVY01005995.1, read as the reverse complement.
AGATGACGTCGTTTTTGGTGGTTTCACGACGCTACCTAGCTTAAACTAACCTAACCTAACCTAACCTAACCTTAACACTTCTATCGTTAGAAAACGTTTTACTCGCTACTTTACAATGCTTTCTGCAACATTACGACGGTTTCATGCGCTTTAACATTAGATATCGCTGTTTCCGACGTGTAATGGTGAAAAACACTGCATCTCACTAGGTGACAGCATTTAATGCGGTTTTATGACGGTTCATAGCTTAACCTAACCAAACCTTCGCACTTGTATCTAAAAACGCTCTATTACACTGTTTCCTTCACAATTACAATATTTGCATGACCTCACAGTTTTTCACCAACTTAGTACAGTACAGAACGTTGTATCTCGCTCAATGGCATCGTTCTTAAGGTTTCACGATGCTTGCATGCGCTTTCATAGCAGTTTCGCACTTGTAACGGTACAAGACGCAGTATCTGGCTTGTTCATGCCGTTTTGTGTGCTTTCACAATATTTCACCTATGGCAGGTTCGTACTCGCAACAAAACAACACTATCTCGTTAGAAGACGTCGTTTTTGGTGGTTTCACGACGCTACCTAGCCTAAACTAACCTAGCCTAACCTAACCTAACCTAACCTTCACACTTCTATCGTTAGAAAAACGTTTTACTCGCTACTTACAATGCTTTCTGCAACATTACGACGGTTTCATGCGCTTTCACATTAGATATCGCTGTTTCCGACTTGTAATGGTGAAAAACACTGCATCTCACTAGGTGACAGCGTTTAATGCGGTTTTATGACGGTTCATATATTAACCTAACCAACCTTTGCACTTGTATCTAAAAACGCTCTATTACACTGTTTCCTTCACAATTACGATATTTGCATGACCTCACTGTTTTTCATCAACTTAGTACAGTACAGAACGCTGTATCTCGCTCAATGACATCGTTCTTTAAGGTTTCACGATGCTTGCATGCGCTTTCATAGCAGTTTCGCACTTGTAACGGTACAAGACGCAATATCTGGCTTGTTCATGCTGTTTTGTGTGCTTTCACAATATTTCACCTATCGCAGGTTCGTACTCGCAATAAAACAACACTATCTCGTTAGATGACGTCATGACGTCGTTTTTGGTGTTTCACGACGCTACCTAGCTTAAACTATCCTCACCTAACCTAACCTAATCTTCGCACTTATATCGTTAGAAAACGTTTTACTCGCTACTTTACAATGCTTTCTGCAACATTACGACGGTTTCATGCGCTTTCACATTACATATCGCTGTTTCCGACTTGTAATGTTGAAAAACACTGCATCTCACTAGGTGACAGCGTTTAATGCGGTTTTATGACGGTTCATATCTTAACCTAACCAAACCTTCGCACTTGTATCTAAAAACGCTCTATTACACTGTTTCCTTCACAATTACAATATTTGCATTACCTCACAGTTTTTCACCAACTTAGTACAGTACAGAACGCTGTATCTCGCTCAATGACATCGTTCTTTAAGGTTTCACGATGCTTGCATGCGCTTCATAGCAGTTTCGCACTTGTAACGCAGTATCTGGCTTCATGCCGTTTTGTGTGCTTTCACAATATTTCAACTATTGCAGGTTCGTACTCGCAATAAAACAACACTATCTCGTTAGATGACGTCGTTTTTGGTGGTTTCACGATGCTACCTAGCTTTAACCCTAACCTAACCTAACCTAACCTTCGCACTTCTATCGTTAGAAAACGTTTTACTCGCTACTTACAATGCTTTCTGCAACATTACGACGGTTTCATGCGCTTTCACATTAGATATCGCTGTTTCCGACTTGTAATGTTGAAAAACACTGCATCTCACTAGGTGACTGCGTTTAATGCGGTTTTATGACGGTTCATATCTTAACCTAACCAAACCTTCGCACTTGTATCTAAAAACGCTCTATTACACTGTTCCTTCACAATTACGAATATTTGCATTACCTCACAGTTTTTCACCAACTTAGTACAGTACAGAACGCTGTATCTCGCTCAATGACATCGTTCTTTAAGGTTTCACGATGCTTGCATGCGCTTTCATAGCAGTTTTCGCACTTGTAACGGTACAAGACGCAGTATCTGGCTTGTTCATGCCGTTTTGTGTGCTTTCACAATATTTCACCTATGGCAGGTTCGTACTCGCAATAAAACAACACTATCTCGTAGATGACGTCATGACGTCGTTTTTGGTGGTTTCACGACGCTACCTAGCTTAAACTACTCCTAACCTAACCCTAACCTAACCTTCGCACTTCTATCGTTACGAAAACGTTTTTTACTCGCTACTTACAATGCTTTCTGCAACATTACGACGGTTTCATGCGCTTTCACATTAGATATCGCTGTTTCCGACTTGTAATGGTGAAAAACACTGCATCTCACTAGGTGACAGCGTTTAATGCGGTTTTATGACGGTTCATATCTTAACCTAACCAAACCTTCGCACTTGTATCTAAAAACGCTCTATTACACTGTTTCCTTCACAATTACGATATTTGCATGACCTCACAGTTTTTCACCAACTTAGTACAGTACAGAACGCTGTATCTCGCTCAATGACATCGTTCTTAAGGTTTCACGATGCTTGCATGCGCTTTCATAGCAGTTTCGCACTTGTAACGGTACAAGACGCAGTATCTGGCTTGTTCATGCCGTTTTGTGTGCTTTCACAATATTTCACCTATCGCAGGTTCGTACTCGCAATAAAACAACACTATCTCGTTAGATGACGTCAT